>VDFB02382131.1:0-25594 GCA_007258455.2 Sequoia sempervirens
ATAGATTCCGCATACAATATCAAAAGTAAAAAACAAAAGCAACAATACAGGTGTCCAAAGTTCCAGTATCGTCCTGATGCAAAAGCATTAATATTCAAATTGAGATCCATGTAACAGAGAATCAATAAACAATGTGAAAATACAATGTTAGAAAGATACCTTAACAGATTCAAAATTAATTGCAACTATGGATATACAAATAAGACATTCAATGTGTCATTCTATGACAAATTAAGTATTCCCATCATTTTGAGTGGTTTCTTCCTAAGAAGTTAATGTAGATTAAGAACAATACCTGCTTATGGAATATTTATGTTGTCGTGAATAAGAACAGATTTTCCAGACCTTGAAGAGAAATAGTACAATCATTCATTGATATTTAATGGAGCCTCTAAAAGGAACCCAGGGGTCATTATGGTTGGGAATTAAATTTTACTATTATGTGGGAAAGGCTAGGTCACCCTTTGAAACATGAAGCCAGACAAATTGTATTGTTTCAAGGATTCAAGTCTTCAAATATAAGTTCCATGGCTTTTAAGAAAATTCCAATCCAATTTTGTGGGACCTAATGAATGAGATAAATCTATGATACCTAGTTCTACTAAATCCTAGCAAAACCCAGACCAGTCCAGACTCAATACAGATATCAATGTATGTCCAACCTGGGTTTTGCCAAGGTCCTACCTCAGGATTTCAGATTTGGCTTGAGTACATTTGAATGCACCCAGGTTGAATTTGCAAGGCATGACCCTAGGCGATATTAAAGTAGTGTTTTATCTTGCAATGGTCAATTAGCTTTTAGGATAGACTTTAGGAATCTTCTTTAATAAAGTTATGTTGACTTTAGATATTTTTCCTATGAGTTGCCATCCTTATCCTTTGTGGATAAGATTTACCCTTTTGCTTTATGAGTTGTCAATCTTATCCTGTGAATTGTCATCCTTATCCTTTGTGGATAAGATATTTGTCATCCTTATCCTCTGTGGATAAGATATTTGTAATCCTATATAAGGATGCTTTTGCCTTATTTCTTAACAGATTATTATGCAATCTTGGTTAACTTTCTGTGTGCTGTTTCTGAAAACCCAAGAAGAACCTACCTAAGACCCTTAAAAAAACTATTTTTAATAGAAAAAGCAAAAATCAAATTTCATAACCTAATCTAAACCTAGAAATTGACTCCTTGGTCACAATACACAAAACACACCAAACAAAAGAAAAAATACATTCCAATCTCTCATCCTCACTCACCCAAAACTCCATTTCTACTTGTTGCTCAAGGATGCAAGTTTTCTATGTTCAATCATTGTGCCCTAGTCATTCCTACACCTCAAGGAGTGTTAGATAATTAGTTGAACAGGCTAAAATAACTATTGTATGGGACTATATAATAACCCCCGCAGGGCTTTAACTCAAATCCCAATATTATTTTTACAATCAACTCAATTCTACTCTTTTTAATCACCCAATTCCCAAAATAGACAAGGTAAGAGCATAGGGAGTAAAAACGAGAACAAAGGAAAATTAATTGAAAAGTGTTTGCGGCAAGCTAACCAACTTACAATCTAAGATTCTAAAACAATCATAGAATTGCTCTAGCCAAATCGGCAAATAGTGAGTACAACCAAAGTTACCTCAGCACCAAATGGTGGATTGGTGGATTAACTCACCTAATTCTGATTCACACCATGCAAGGCAGAGAATGACAAAAAACAAAAATGGGATCCAACAATACTACAATCCAAGGATCTAATACAATGAAATATTCAGAAAAGGAAGAATCTAGCAGTATACCTTTCGGATTATTACAATGAGGAATGACCTTCATTTACAATAATATTTGAATCAGTTTCAAATACATTTCTTCATTATTCTAAAAATGAGTATTTTGTCAAACAGTTGGCATGAAACTAAAAATCATAAAATAATTACCAAAAAAAAACTAAAGAGATGAACAAGTGATGTAGTTATATCAATCAACTGATAACCACCGTTATTTCCAACTCACTGCAGATTTATTAATTTTTCCACAAGCTAATCTTTCACATTAAAAAATCAGAAATTTGTAACCTTTAACCTTTGAGACCACTTCTAAACTACCAATGAACATATAAATATCCAGTAGACTGTACTGCTGCAGCACTTTAAATAATAACAAACCATCAAATGTTCCTTAGTAGATAGGTACAACACTTCCCAAAAGAGGGGCAACTCTTACAAGAGTACTCAGCCACTTCAAAAATTCAAAGATAGATTTGTTTTGCAAAAGCACTATATATATATATATATATATATATCTGCATTTCACACAACACAAACTACTACACATAAAATCAGATTATTATTCTTTTATTTTTTGAAATATATAAATCACACCAAACATTGAATCCACACAAAATCTCAAAAATCTCTACAAACCCTTAAAACTGAAAACCACAAACCACAACCAAATACCCATTGAATCTGAAACTCAATCTGCAACTTTCAACACAACGATGATTCCTACATGAAACCGCATAGCCAGTTAGGAGGGTTTTCGTTCCTAAAACTAGATTTACCAAAGAGTTTTCATTCTCAAAGCAACAATGAAAAATTAACATTAACCATTCTTCTAAAGAACCCAACCTTCTTTTATAACCCTTTTAGAACTATTTTTTGAAAAAGCATTTTTTTGCTTTTCCGATGCTTTGTTTTGAAAAAACATATTTCCTTAATAAAATAACACAACGTCCTTATGATCACTTTTCAACACCTTGAGTCTAGCAATACTTTATCCGTACACTTGAAACACGTTTTTTAATAATTAAATATAGGTTGTCATTTAATTTAATTTTTTTGACAACTTCAATATTTAATTATTTAATTAATTTTCCCTTTTAAACTATCTCAAGATCTTAAAGAAAATATTAAAATAGGCCAATAAACTTTCTTGATAGTTCCACCAACTCCATAAGTGCATAGGACTTCAATCCATGAAAAGTTGGCACTATCCAAGGATGATGAACCTCTCCAAGAAGTTTGGAGTGCTCCCAAAATGTTGGATTCACACATGGAAAGTACCATTGTGCACATCTAGGCTGCATGAACTCGCTACTGCTATCAAAATTTTCTTTCAAGGAAGTAGGTGTTATCCAAGAAAGTTGGAGTTTCCAAGAATGTTGGAATGGACCCAAAAAAAGGGGACATTACAAGGCCAGTATACATGTACTCCAAGTTCTTTCAAATGAATCTACACCTTACATTATCCAATTATTTGAGCCCCTTTAGTGAATGCAATAAATAGATGCTAAGATGATCAAGTAGAATCTTCACGCAAAGTTAAAAAAAAATGTTTTTGAGGTTATTTAAATATTTTTTAAATTTCTTTCCAAGCTCTACAAAAGGTTTCCTTTTTGTTCAAAAAATAATCGTAGCATAGGGGTATGTTTTTGTTTCTTTCCTAACATATGTTTATTTTGAAACATGTTAATACAAGTATTGTCTAGAATGGCTAGGAGTTCTAACTCTATGGATGATGGGTTACATAGGCCTTCAAAATAAACCGATTTTCACTATTTTGGCAACATGTGACAAAATGATTAGACAACTTACTGGAGAAGGGTTAGCTTTGATACTGTAATGAATGTTGAAACAAGTACAAAAGCTCCTATAGTTGGTGAAAGCTCACTTGTGTGCACAATTGCTAGCCAAAAAAGCAGATATTGTGGTAGGCTGACCAAAACTTGGTTGCCAAAGGAACCCATTCTTGCTTATATCAAAGAGCCAAAGGAAGCAGATAACGTGATCAAATAATCTAGATCAAAGTCTCATCCTTTGGCTAAGAAAGGATCTCACATGCCACCTACAAAGCCATTCTCAAGTACTCCAATAGTGGCTGCCAAACATCATTGTCCCTCCTCACAAGAGAACCAAGGATGCGCACCAATTAGAAGGAGCATTTTAGAATGAGGCAAAAGACAATGGTGATGGGTTATAGTGCATTGTATTTTTACCAATGGGCCTTTCGACCTTGTAAGGTCACCATATTGACAACCAATGCTCAAGGAGATAAATGAGACAACTACAAGATATACATGTCTTGGCTATTTTGTGAAAGCAAGCCCCTAATGAATGTCATTGTAGTGTGCCCTAAAGGGTCAATGTTTTTTAGGGTGGTTGATCATAAAGAGCAAGTGAAAGATGAATACTTCATTGACAACATCCTCATAGAGTCCATTGATGTGGTATGACCTTAAAACATTATTCAAGTGACAACAAAATATGCTAAAAATTACAAAGCTACATGGCAATTGATTGAGGTGAGATATAGGCACATATATTTTGGACATCATGTGCCATTCACTCACTCAACATGATGATGCAGAAGCTTAGCAAATTGATCATGTGAATGGAACAACTCTACATTGAAGTTAATTAAATTTAGATGTTTATGACTAATCATCATATGTCACAAGTAGTCTTCACGTTCTTCTCAAAATTGGAGTTGTTTAAGGTAACTTTATGAAATTTCAATATATGTTGTTTTTATTTACTTCAATTTTTATATTTTAATCTGCATTTTTTATTTTACTTTTTACATCATCTACTTTGTTTTTTAAATTTTAAATATTAAAAATGAAATAGATAATGTTTTAAGTTTTTAACTTTGAATCTTTTTAATTTATTTTAATCTTTAAACACCATAATAGGTTGTTGAAACTCAATTCACCTCATGCACAATTGTCTTGGGATGACTTGTAAAGATGCAAGAGGCATCGAGCGCCATGATAATCAACAATCTTTGGGGTGTATGGAGGCAATCTAATATAGAGAGGACCCAAAAGGTCAAAACATTGATCTTGGACAATGATTGGCAACTCGTGCGAAAGCAGTGTTGAGTTTCACTAAGCCCGTCACAAATATGATTAGGTTCACTAGTACGAATCAGCCATGTTTGGGCTAGGTGTATGACAACATTGACCCTATGACAAAAAAATTAGGGGTATAATAGCAACTAAGGAGCGAGCCCCCATCGAAACATTTTCCAAGCAAGTGTAAAAAATTACAATTGAATAGTGGAACAAGGTAACCATCCACTACATTTCCTAGCATTTAATTTGACCCCCAAGTGTTACAGCATAGAGATTTTATTTGCTCAAGAGGCAACCATCATACAAAGATGTTTAAGTTAATGAAAGGGTACAATGTAACATTCACCAGACTCATTCCTTGATCTAGATATAAAAGACATAGTCTTGGAAATAGTATTAAAACTCTTCATGACAAATACAAGAACACTCATGAGTGTAACCTCCATGGCCAAGGATTTACTTACCTACAACATCTTGTCATCAAAGTACTATCACAGGTATATATTTTTAATTTGTTAAATCTTCTTTTTTTTTGACAACTATAATTTCTAACTGTTGTATTGACTTTGTCCTAAATCTCAACAAGTTGCAAGTTCCATTCAGCTAAGCAAAATTGGAGTACATATTCTTTATCTATGCAGTTAAGCACAACCAATTGATAACAAAAAAGGAAGAGGAGTTGGTGTAGGGAATTCCAACTTGTGCCTCCTCTCACATAAGAAAGTTGAGTACAAGGAGAGGACAACAAGGTGTTGGCATGTACGGCATGGGCATCTCAAGTTGAATGCTTTTGTTGCATAGCTTTTCATAGTCTCGGTCAAGGATGAAAGGCGCAAGGCTGCTATACAAGACTTGCATGATGCACCTAGCGGGAGCGGTATTCGCTTTGTTTGTGGTTCTAATGAACAAGTTGATGATGTAGATGCTCTCAATGAAGATAAATATGATGATTTGTATTTATTTTCCATGTGCAATTGCACTAAAATTAACTATTTTGATTTATCTTTACACAGAGATAAACTTAACTCTTCCTAAATTTTAATATTAGAAAAATAATATATACGCAAACAATGATCTAAGTGGACTCTCCAAATACAAGTCCAGCAATACTGTGAAGCCCATTCTCATGGACTATGATGGTATGTTGTAGTGCCACCTCATAAGGTTTGCAGTACTTCCAAGATCGCCAGCCTGTCTCCAATATATACCACAGAATTTATAGTGGCCCGGGGCAATCTTAACAAATTAGACATGTTACAATCCATGCACTTCTAAAACTTATGGAATGTTCCCTCATCTGATTTCTACATTCAAGACACCTACGAACCAAATCTCTAAGGTCCATTTAAATTGCAATAACAGCAAGAGTCAACAGTGTTTCTGCCTTCATCCGTAGAAGGCCAATCCAGCCACTACATTTTATCACAGCTCAGCCTAACCTTGGAAGATGAAGAGTAATGTGTAGAAGGGTAACCTGTTCATCTTCCGTAACAATTCTTTAGTCTTCACAGCTTCATGCACATTATGTATAAATATCTAGATAGACAACTATCATCAGATACTAGAGAATAGACAGAGTTAGCAGAATATAAACCATCATTCATCTCCCTTGAGAGTATGCCAATGTATATAATACACAAATTAATTAAGTTTTGTAGTCCAATTTATTGCTGACTCACTAATCATTTTTATATTACTTTTATATTGCTTGCACATAAACACATCCAGATTCTAACAATTTAGTGGGTTGTCTCCTAAATATTCAGTAGGACCCAAATCAATAGAGGTGGCAAATGAAATAAGAAATATGCAAGCCATTATCATGAATGAGATGTCAAATATTTGCTCCAATGACACAAATCAAATTTCAATCTAGTGTTATAGAGTTGTATGCAGATAAACAGCACTGTATTTTATACATGAAACTCAAATAAGCATGGGACTACTTTGGTGGTGTTTGTCCCTTTGATCCATTTAAATCTACCTACTAATCAGCTGGACAGAACGATAATTAAGAATTAATTGAGGAGATATCCCATAACAAGGGAATCGTCAAAGAAATCATGAACATGAAGCCAATGAAAGGAAACATTGTAGGTTAGTAATCTGTTGATGATCTTAAAACAACATGCAGCAATTTCGAGAGTAAAAGTTGAGGAGATGAAGGGGATGTTGATGTTATAGTAGTGGCGGGAGATCTCTTTCTCCTCTAAATTTGAAATATATTAAATAATCTAAGAGGCCGATTAAACTAAAGAGACACATTGTTTTGTGAAGGAGGCCGACCCTACATGAAAGGACACCTTGATGTGTATATATACAAGAGGATTCAATTTCATTTGGCATCCAATAATTATCAAATGAAATTCACATAAATTTGAAGGAGTTTGATAGCTACAGCAGATCGATATTATTCTTGGTTGTGTATTTGCATCAAGTGTGGTGCTATTATCTTCATATCAGATCGGCCTTGTGATTGGCCTCATTGTAAAGCATATTGTTGCTACTTTATTCAATATATAGGTGATATATTGTTGCTGGGTTTTTCTCCCTTAAGAAGGAGGGTTTTCCCAGGGTAAATTCTGTGTTCTATTGTTCATGTGTTGTTCATTATTCTGTGTTTTTTGCTTATTCATTTCTGATCCTAAAAAAAATTAACATGGTATCAGAGCGGGTTTAAGACAAGACCTGATCAGATTTGTGTAAGCAGAGAATTCGTATTCTGCATAGAAGACAAAAGAAAAGGAGATTGCAAAAGGAAAACGACATTTCATTTCTTCGTCTCTTTCTTGGTCTGAGGAGATTCCATTGGTGTTGCAAGTGTTCCAATTTGTCGTGTAAATCGTTGAGGCTGAGGAAGATTGTCGGTTCATCATGTAGAGAGCTTGCTTTACCTATCTCTCTCTTAGGCATCCGACGCCACTGCAAGGGCGGAGGAATTAGTGGTGATCGTTCAGCACTAGGATCTTGTGCAGAGTCATCGATCCTAAAGAACACGTTACTCATTCCTCTCTGATCTTCGATCGAGAGTAACGAACTTGGTGTACGGTTAAAGTGATTGTGTCCCACAGACAATACTTTCACGTAGCTATTGAAGGCCCGATTTAGAAGAGTTAGATGGTTTGCTTATTGAGCTTTTGATAGTCACACAGCTTACATATGACACCATCGAAATAAGGAAGGAATGTGTGTGGTAGATCATCTGGAGCTTGATGCATCCTATGAGGAAGTCACGCAGGCTGAAGAATGGAGACACAGCTATTTGTCATGAGACTAAGTTGGTGGCTGGAGACATCTCTCGAAGAGGAAGAATCCTTAAAGATTGTCTTTGCGATCAGTTTCTTCGAAGAGGAGGAATTAACATTCAGAGGGAGTCTGACAATTCATCTGAGGCAACCTTGGACGAGGAGGTCAGGAGGTTGATTCAAGTACTTGGAGCTTCAGAGGGAGTCACATCATCATGAAGATCTGTTGTAATGTATATTTCTCTGTGACAGAGAAGTATGAGGTGAAAGCCCTTGTTAGTGCATATTTCTTTGTGATGAAGAAGTATGAGGTGAAAGCCCTTGTTAATGCATTTTTCTTTGAGACGGAGAAATTTGAGGTGAAAGCCCTTGTCCATCTCTGAGACGGTGATGTGGTTCTTTCCACCCTCTGGGAGTAGCCATGGTGGATGTCATGTTGAGAGACTCCATGACATCACGTTGAGAGACTCCGTGATGAATTCTTTGTACTTGTGTTTATCCACACATGGGAGTAGCCATGGTGGACGTCATGTTGAGAGACTAAATGACGACATCATGTTGAGTGACTCCGTGATGGGCACTTGTGCATATGTTCCTTTCCACACATGGTAGTAGCCATGGTGGACGTCATGTTGAGTGACTCCATGACGATATCACGTTGAGAGACTCCGTGATGATCTCTTTTCCACAAATGGATGTAGCCATTGTGGGTGTCATGTTGAGAGACTCCATGACTTGGATATCTGGAAAGATATCTCCCTAGCTAAGAGGGAGTGTTGATGTTATAGTAGTGGCAGGAGATCTCTTTCTCCTCTAAATTTGAAATATATTAAATAATCTAAGAGGCCGACTAAACTAAAGAGACACATTGTTTTGTGAAGGAGGCCGACCCTACATGAAAGGACACCTTGATGTGTTTATATACAAGAGGATTCACTTTCATTTGGCATCCAATAATTATCAAATGAAGTTCGCATAAATCTGAAGGAGTTCGATAGCTACAGCAGATCGATATTCTTGGAGTTCGATATTATTCTTGGTTGTGTATTTGCATCAAGTGTGGTGCTATTATCTTCATATCAGATCGACCTTGTGATTGGCCTCATTGTAAAGCATATTGTTGCTACTTTATTCAATATATAGGTGATATATTGTTGCTGGGTTTTTCTCCTTCAAGAAGGAGGGTTTTCCCAGGATAAATTATGTGTTTTATTGTTCATGTGCTGTTCATTATTCTGTGTTTTCTGCTTATTCATTTCTGATCCTAAAAAAAACTAACAGGGGACTCAAATGATGTAAACAAGGGAAGCAGCCATGAATTGGAATATGAGCAGTGTGCTGATGAAAAGAAGAGAGTGATGATGGATAGCCCAGGCAGCTTGCTGGGGATTTGAACAAGTGTCAATGGCATTGATAGCTGCTATTATAGTTGCGGCCTTTTCTAGTCAGAAGACAAAGCATTCTTAGAATGTTTAACCATATTGGTTTTTTATTCCAATAGCTATTACATAGTTTAGACATGAATGCAGATAATCTAACCATTTTAGTTTGTTGAGAAATAATAAAATTGGTACACGCATTAAAAAAATCGGCATAAAGATTTAAACCATTGCTTCTTATGTTTCAATCTCCTTTTATTGTGTTATGTAAAACTAAGTAGTATAATATCAGTGCTGTTTGTTAAGAGTTTACTAATTCAAAAAATTTAGTTCTTCTACAATTCCATGTAAGTCTCAAGATTAAGTAACGATAAGCAGCTCTGTGGTAATCAAATAGTCCACAATTCGACAGAAATAAACTCTTACAATGTGCAGCAATTCGGTCATGTGCTAAATGGCTGAGTGCAACGCTTTAAAGGTCATCAACTTTGCATTGAGAAGGAACAGAATTGACCAGCTCAGAAAGATTAAAGGCAGTAAAAGAAGCATACAGTAAAGAGAAATCACGGATACAATTGCATTTGACACTTGACATTCAGTTCAGTGGTTTGATGGCATGATGGCTCATCTATGGAAAGACAAGGCAAGGTTGCTCTTTCTAGAGAAAGATTTTTTCTCAATATTGTAGAGGGAAGAAAGAAAATCCATCATGAGGAAAGAATAAATTGGCAATAACGAAGACAAGCACAGAGAGGCACTTCCATTTAACATTTTGATTCTTTGAATATCAGTGACAACCTGACTGTTCACATGTATAAAGGGAAGTCAGCCAAAGACAAATGGGAGTGCTTGCTGAAGATCTATGTAATTAGCTTTGAAAAGTTTTGTTATTTGTCGAGCCAACTATTTTGTTAGTTAATTGGTCAGCTTTGGGTTAGTTGCTCATTTTTAGTTGTAGTGGTTCCCAACAGCTTTGTCGATAAAGGAAAGTGTGTGACCTTGGCATGGTCTTCACTAATCTACTTGCATGCAAGCAAACTCTATTTGAATAAAGCATTGTTCGACGGAGTACTCTCACAAAGGAACTTGTTAACTTATTATAGCATGGTTTTGAAAGGCAGAAGTGTCATTCTTGTTTATGACAGTATACATGATGTAACAGAACAAGGATACATTTCATTGAAGACGCCAGATCGAACATAGAAGCAAGTTTGACAATTATATTCTGTGTACCTATAATTATTAAGAATCTGCTGATAATTAGCAAGATAACTCATAAGCTTGATACTACAGTATCATTCAAGTTTACTTGTCCTTAAGAAGGTTGATATCAAGACATTTGCTAAAAGCATATGAGAAGGAAATCAATATAAGTTGTGTATGTAAGTGTCAGAAGAAGCATTAGCTGCTGCACATGACAAAGGCGCTAATAGGATCATTTAGATTCACAGGTTGGAGAGTGTTGGCAAGTACTATCTGAGCTTGTTAGAAAACGACTGGTAAGAGCAAGTATCGGAGACAATTTCATTATGTACACTACTCTATAATATTCAGTTGTGTAAACCAACAATTGAAGCTTGAAAATGAGTTTCTTGAGTGCTGTAACAGGGATCAATCGTCGTATGCATGGAAAAGAACGAAAAAGAACCGCAAACGTATTGAAAAAATGAACTTATTGCAAGGGATTTTACCTTAAAGAAACCCAATGTGGAAAAACTCAACACACACCCTTTTACTGTACTTGCTACCACTAAAAAGATTCAGCCAAGAACCATTTGATGAATAGGGCAAAACCCTAAGGGTGTAAATAACAGAACTTGTCAATAATGACTTAAATCAAGAAGTCCAAACACCAAAGAACATGTTAAAAACATTCAGCCAGGAAGCATTCAATGAATAAGACAACCCTCCAAGGGTGTAAATGACACAATTTATCAAAAAAGACTCAAATCAAGAAGTCCAAACACCAAAGAACATGTTTTTCAGCAATTACTCTTCTTTTTTGTCCAACACAGGCATAACCATCACATGTCGGGGTCAAACCACCATGACATATCCTCAGCCATCATGTCAAGTGAATCCATATGGCAAGAACCACCAAATATGTCAGGGTCAAACCACCATGACATATCCTTGACTGCCATGACAAGTGAATCCACCATGATACAAGCCAAATTACCATAAGTGAAGCAGAATCACTATGTCACAAGTGCAACCACCTTGACACAAGTGCTCCTCTCACCGTATAACTGGTGATTCTGTGACAATGCAAACTATTCTATGTTTCTACTCTCTTTTTAGGGAGTTCCTTCAAACATTTATAATTCCAACGTATCTAAATCACCTAAGAACCATCTACAACCTTGTAGACACCTAGATCAATCCTGCAAACTTTATTCTTACTGAAATTCATCATATTAGAAATGTTGAGACTGTTCTCAAGTTTCATACATAATCAAAATAGTAAATGAAAATATTAGCTTAATAAGCTGAACTTACTTTTCATGATCCAATTTGGATCACACCTCCCCAATTAAGAAAATTCTGGCCCCCATAAGCCTGGGAACTTATATGAGGGCACAATTTTCCCACTTTCTTCTTAGAATACCACTTGGCTTTGCTTGCCAATTTAAATTTCAACCCCACTTCATAACGTCCCTGCTCTGTTCTCTTTGATGCTCTCATCTTTAGTGAAACATCTTCTTCCAACTCGTCTTGAGCCAATTTCCCTAGTCCGATCTCTTTGATGTTCTCATCTTAAGTCAAACATCTTTTCCCAACTCTTATTGGGGATCAGGTCCAAAGTTTTCAATGGAACTTCTTCATCTAGCATAGAAGACTCAAGGGGACGTTAGTTTTCAACATTCATCATAGAATACAACTTCACATTTGGAAGCATATCTAATATGAAGTTATGTCAGATGGACCACACTTAAGCGATTTTAGCTTCCTTGCTTTACCTTTGAGTCTTTCTCTGCATAAATAAAGCTATACCTTGTCCCTAACTTGGAACTTGTGTTCATCTTTATGTTGATCATGTTTTACTTATACTTAGCTTGAGACTTGTCCAAACTCTCATGTACTTAGAGATGTATTTGCCTCATCTTTTCAATGAATTTTTCAGTTTTGTGGGTTTCTGAATCTACTCCTTGCCGCCTTTTTGACCCTCACAACATCAAACCAATAAGGAAGTAAATAACCAAACATATCTTAAGAGGAGTCAATTAATAGAAGAGAATTGACTGCTCTAATATATAAATAGGTTATATGTGCCAAATTTCCCAGGCTTAAGGTGCTTCCTATTATAGACTCTCTAGAGCTGCACCAATGTTCGATTAACCACATTAATTTGTCTAGATCCATCTGTAGACAAAAGCAATTGATCTCTTCAAACTTGTACCCATTTTCTCCCACAATGTGCCCCACCTAGAACTCTTGAACCGTAACTGAACTGATAAAACCAGACAAACCAAAATGAACCTAAGCAGCAATGAAACACAAATCATCCAAACCATTGTCCTTAAGAGTTCTCTTGAATGAAATGAAAGCATACATCTTAATAAGCCCATGCACACTTATAAAAATGCAAGTACCCTTTCTTCAACAAAGACTATTGCTCTCCAATGGTCTAAAAGGAACCAGTAAAGGCATATACAACATGGATTCCAAGGTTTGCAACATCATTTTGCATGTTTGGCCAATACACATAACTTTGTAAATGCCAAAGTCATCGCCATTTCAGAGTGATAAGCAACTTTTGGGCCCCCTCATTAATTTAACTCTTCCATCTTTAAGTGCACAAAGTTTCTGCAACTTGTAAAGCAAACATTCTTGGACATCGTAGTTTTCTTTAGGCTCAAAATCTGCATTTTTTGCCCTTCGTGCATTCTGAAACATCTCTCCAAAATAAACCACAATAAAGTAGACTCTCTGAATAGATTACATATCCTACTGAGATTGCTCTAGTTGCATGATTGCATCTGTAGATTATTGTGATACTATTTCTTCAGTTATAAGAGTTACTTTAATTAGGGTGATACTGACGATTGGAGTAGCATTAGATAAGCATGTTTGTCAGTTGGAGGTATCAAATACTATATAAATGGAAGAGAAAATCTTCGTGGGACAACCAGGAGGCTACATAGAATAAGGTGAAGATAATTGAGTATGCAGATTGTGAGATTGTGGAAGCTTTCTAGTTTAAATGGTCTGAAGTAATCCTCAAGATTTATAGTCTATCTTGGTAGTTACAAATACTGGATAAAAGATTTTTCAGCGAAGATGAATATGCGGTTTTGCAAAAGAATACGTCCATAAGATTGGAATGGTGTGGACATTCATTGCTGTCTGAACCAAGACAAGGAACAGTTAGAATAGGAGCACATATCGCCAAATGCTAAGAGGAAGTACCAAAATATTCACATTATGTGCTCAACGAACAGCGTTAAATTAGGGGTACCGCTATATTCAGCTTAAATTACCTAATAATGCAATAGAGCAGTCAATTGAGAGGTCATCATTTAGACTTCACCTAAGTAACAACGAAACTGCAACACCGTTCATGGGTATAGCTTAGATGAAAGGAAAAGAGATCCGAGAGGAGAAACATACTAACCAGAGTGAACCTCCACAAGTCCAATAAAAATGCAGAGTGCGAGTAATTGGGCGGGCTTCATTGAAAACAACTGGCCAGATGACCACCAATCTGTAAAAAATGAAAATCTTCAAAAAGTTGAAGATATTTCATAAGGACCTCTAGCAGTGGCACCCATCAATTGTTAGGGTAATATGTGGCCACTAACGTATTTCTCTGATTGAATTAATTATGTGGGTCTCACTATTGACATCATACAGAAGGCAGGGTCGACTTGACGGTGACATAAACATCTAAATTTTGCGGAGCTTTGATCTTAAATAAAATACAGAGAGAGTTGAGAAATACAGAGATTATTATATAACAGAAATATTGGTATTGAATATGTATGTACCAGTGTCAGTCAATGTACTGCAGAGTAGAAGTTATGTTGATTTTCAAGCACAGGAAACTTGATTTAATTTTTTTACTAATAATCATCAGGATTCAGACCATTTAGGTGGAAGCTTTTGTATATGTAACCATTTTAATGAAATAATTGTACAATCAATGTATTAATTTGGGAGTGTGTGCGGATGAAATATGGTCAGAGTTATGGCAGATCTGACAGTTGAATCGTATCAAGGGACGTAAATGTAATCTTTATGAGCATTAAATGAATTCACGTACAAAAAGCGAAGTTTTTCTTTTACCTGAGATATCTTAACACAACTACAGTCACAGGCGATGGACCGTGTCTTTGGGTAGAAGGATGCTTGTGATATTTGTCGGGTTTAGAGCAGCAATCGCGCTCTCTAAGCTGTAAAGGGACATGGATAGCCAATGTATAATGCAGGAGATTATACGGAAGAAATGTCAAACCAAATAAAAATATTAAAATCAGAGTTTACCTTTTTTTTATTGGTTTTGCTCCCCAAAAAAAAACATAAATAAATAAAGAGATGTAGGGGAGAGGTCCCACTTGTCGCCCATATTCCGATAACAGTTCACCTCCTCGTTTGTCTAACCTCTGCATATTTGATCAACTCCACATTCACATTTGAACATATATTAGTAACAGTTCACCTTCTTGTCTATCTAACCTCTCAAATAATTTGTGCATTATAACCAATAATTTTTTTTTCAAAAGTCTAATAAAATTTTGTAAATGTACTAATATATGTTCAAATGTGAATGTGGAGTTGATCAATAAATGTGATTAATTACACATGAAACTTCATTTTTAATTTAAGACAAGTTGCTCCAAAATACCTATGTTTCTAATTTCTTGAATTTTTTAATGTTTACAATAACCACCCACTTGCAAGAGGTGAGATACTCAGATTATATTTACACATCTTCATGCACACTTGTTGGTTTCTAATCTCACATAAATTCAAACTCCTCTCAACTTTATGGGGGTTGACAAGTGCACATTCTCCAATATAGAGTTTCACATCCACATGGATCAACTCCATTTACTAAAGGTACCTCCACAAACAATAAATGATGTAAGGCTCTCCTACCAAATACAACATAAGCAGCCTCGTTCTCATAATGAAATAAGCTATTATGTCTAGGCTTTTTGCTAACATTCTTTGCAATATACAAAGCATCAATTTTCTTTGGGTTTTTTGTTAATATCTTTTGCAATATACATAGCATCACCAAGCATCATCTCCATGTTCCTCAACTATCCACGCATCTTCAAGTTGGTACATTGTATTCTCATTGCCTTATCAACGTATGTTATTCTGTAAACGACTTCATACATACACAATGATATATAAAGTTATTAATTTCATGTTTTCATAAGTACAAATACTTTTAAATTGATAGGCAAAGGTGGGTTTAATATATATTATTTGTGAATATTATATGCAAACATATAAATAAAAATTTGTGCAAATATCAATGTAGTCAAAATTCTCGATATATAGTATATACAATCACCTATTCTATGTAGGGTTCCAATTTTTACCATTGTTATAAATTCAAGGCTATTTGTTTTGATGGGTTTAATTAATAAAACCATTGTTTATATTCATGAAATTGTGTATATATATTATCTACCTACTTGTCAACTTAACACAATAACATACATACTCACTATCATATATATATGTCTGATGAGGTTTTTACTTATTTTTGTGACATTTGGCTTATCAAAGAACATAGGAACATACTTATTAAATATATTGATGGATTGATTTATAGCTTGTATATAATCACATTTACTTTGTGGGATCCATATTTCTTTTACAGGTTAAACTCCGAATACTCTCATTTATATTCATGTAACTTTATATAACTAGTATGCCACATTACTCTTACCAACTTAACACATATATGCTAGTATTAAGCCATTTTCCACTATTGACAAGTATAACTAGTATGTCACTATGTTTATCAAACTATTACAATCCAATCATTTGTTTTCATCATTTTTCAGCATGCATTGCTCTCACTCAACGACACTCTCCATAATGTGATATGTTTGTGGGATACTCTTTATGGTTTCAAGTAATGTCAAGTTATCATTTGTTCATCAATTTGGACACAATGATACTTTTGAATCTATTTTGCTCCAATAATTGTATCTTTCTCCCATCATTGTGTAATCTATATAGGGGTTCATTCTCATTACCTATTTACCCTCTTTGGGGTGATATAATCAAAAGACTATCTGTAATATAATACCCTCATTATTTAGGGTTTATTTATAAGAACTTATGTTTCCTTTCATCAACATAGTGTAATATTATGGTTGTGTATTGTGATGTATTTTGAGAGTCTAATAGTGGTCGTGTTGTATATGGATCTTTGGTTGGTGATACTCCTGTGGGAAGCTTGATCTACAAGTATAGTGTAATCTTTGTGATTTTTGAATAATATATTGGGTGAATTTTGGAGTGTGGGACTTTTCTCCCAAAAAGGTTTTCCCCACATAAATTATTGTGTTGTGGTATGCATGATATTTATATTTATTTATATTTTTGTAACTATTGTAAAGATTTGTAAAGTTTTGCATTATCCTCCTCTCAAGATTAGTGTAGGAAGTTGTTTTGCTACCTTAGCTTCCTTACAAGTGGTATCAAAATTTGATCACCTTTAGTTTCATTTGTGGGTTGTTGGGGTTTTTAACTAATTTAGATTTGAGTGACAACTTATGCAAAAGATACTTTGTGGTCTTGTTGCAGGAACTTTTAGATGGTAAGTTCATTAGGGAGAATAGAGGTGGATAAATTTTTTAGAAATAATTTTGAAATTTGGAAGTTGAAGATGGAGGATCTATTGATAGATTGAGATCTGTGGGATGTTGTTGATGAGAATGTTTCAAGGCCTACATATCCTACTTTAGCTACTCAATGTGATGTTATGGATTGTAAAGCCAAAGGTCTAATCAGATTGTGCTTGGTAGACTCTATTTTAATCAATGTCCATGAAGAGACATTTGCATAGAAACTATGGAAGAAGCTTGGTGAGATGTATCAAGCCAAATCTTTAGTGGGCAAGATTTTCTTGAGGAAGAAATCATATTCCTTAAGAATGGAAGAGGGTGGACAAATTATAGACCACCTACAAGCATTCAATATGTTAGTGGCTCAATTCACATTAGTTCGTGTCAAAATGGACGAGGAGGAAAAATGTCAAATCTTGCTTTGTTTTTTGCCTAATTCATGGGATTCTCTTGTTATGGCTATTGGGAGTACTTATGTTATATTGAAGACTGAAGATGTGGCCAGTTCTTTTCTTTATGAAAATATGAGGAAAGTATCCATCGATGCCAAGGAGGCCATAAATTTTTGTGGAAGACCTAAGGAAAAAGGAAAGAAGAATGAGAAGTGTGATAAATCCAAGTCCAAGGGGAGATCCAAATCTCCTAGAAAGTCCAAAATTATCTACTGGAACTGTGGAAAGCTTGGACATATTTGTAAGGAATACAAAGAAGAAAATAAGAAAAAGAAGAGATTTGATTCTAATTTTGAGTTCAAGAAGGAAGATGGTGATGCATCCATTACAGCTTTGGCAACTTGTGTAGGTAATGATGCATGATTAATTGACTCGGGTGCATGTTTCCATATGACCTTTAATAGATATTGGTTTTTTGAATATGAAGAATTTGATGGAGATAAGGTGTACTTGGGTGATGATTCTTATTTAAATATTGTTGGTTGTGGTAAAGTTAAAATCGGGTTTCTTGATGGTAGAATAAAAAGGATTAATGGTGTGTTGCATATCCTTATATTAGCACGAAATTTGTTATCTATGAGCAAACTAATAGATGTAGGTGTACAAGTAGTATTTTTTGATGCAGGATGTAAAATGGTTAGAGGTGATATGGTGATTTCTAGAGGTGTCAAATATAGCACATTGTATAAGCTTGATGCATGCACTGTAGAGTGCAATAGTACTTCTGTGAAAAACAAGTATGTGGAAGAGGTGAGGGTTTCATCTTTAGTAGATGGACATGGCTTTTGGGTACCCAAGGGTGCTCTTTCTTTTGAATCAAAGTTACCTGTAGAGAAAACTATGTTATGGCACCAGAGACTTGGCCACATTGGAGGAAAGAATCTAAGGACCTTGAAAAAAAAACCTTGTTAAAGGGTTGTCCGATTGTAATCTTGAATTTGATTTTTGTGAGCATTGCATTTATGGAAAACAAAACCACATTTAGTTTTATTCAAGTTCTCATAAATCTTGTGGTATATTAGATCTTATTCAGTCTAATGTGTTTGATTTTTACATGTTCCTTCAATTGGTAAATCCACATATTATGTTTCATTTATTGATGATTATAGTAGAAGGACATGGGAATATTTTCTAAAGAGTAAATCTAAAGTTTTAAATCGACTTAAAGAATTTAAAGCAATGGTTGAGTTGCAGACTTGAAATGAAAAAAAATATCTAAGGACTAATAATGGTGGTGAATTTTCCTCTAATGATTTTGATAGATTCTATAAAGATTGTGGTATTCATAGACAAAAGACAACTCTGTATTCTCCATAGTAGAATGGAGTTGCAGAAAAATGAACTAGACATTGATGGAGAAGGCTAGGAGTATGTTGAGTGGTGTTGGTCTAGAACAAAGATTTTGGGTTGAAGCTATTGCCACTGCTTGTTAGGTCTGATTAACAGGCCTCCTATATTAGCTATTGTTGATAAGACATCTATAGAGGCATGGTCAGGTCACAAACCTTCATTAAGACATCTTAGAGTTTTTGGTCATGAGGCATATGCACATGTGTCAAAGGAGAAGTGAAGAAAGTTGGAGAACAAGGCTATGGAATGTATTTTCATTGGATACAATTATGGTGTGAAAGGATACATTAAGCTTTGGGATCCTATTGCACAAAAGGTAATATATAGTAGAAGTGTTGTTTTTAGATAAACTAAGCCTTTTTATGTTGCATTGCATCCAAAACAAAGTAAATAGGAAGATGTTGTTAGACACATAGGACAATTAAGAGGTGATGAATCACTTGTACATTAAAATATTAAACCTTCATTAACCATCAAACCCTTATTATCATCAGCATAATGTAAACAAATGAAACATAAACACATTCAACACCATGCACAAGAGAACACCAAATTTATGTGGAAAACCCTAATTAGGGAAAAACAACAGTGAGGATTAGCTCACATATATATATGAATAGCAACATCAAATACAATAGGCTCACTTCCAGAAGGGATCACTGCCCAAAAGAGAAGAATGGTGCATTGACAAGGGCTCATTGCCCACAAGACCCACTGCTTGAAAGAAAGAAGAATAGAAGAAGACTATTATAGAGAGATTCACTATCCCAAAGCAATAATAAAAATCCACCACTGCAACTTTTCACCATCTGCAACCTTTAGGTCACTACCTCCAACAACTTTAGGCACATTGAAAATGTAGACACCTTTTGCTCACTGCACCCAGTAGCCTCAGGCATTTAATCTCGCACGTAGATCACCATACTTGATCACATTCACATCATTTCACACCACACCACACATCACATGCTTCTTCAACAATTAACCTTGCTTATATATCCTCCACAACCTCAAAAAATTTCTCCATGTCATCCTCAATGAAATGTATGCACCTCAAACGTGCAACCACTAAATAGGTTGGCACCAAACACTTTTGTAGTGGAAAGAAGTGAAGGATAACCATAATAAGGGTTAAATAGAACCCAAATCTACATTGACATGCTCTCGTGAACAACAAACAACCTCTGCAATTAGTGCTAGCACACTAGGTTGGTCAAACCTACACTAACACTAACAAGCAACCACATACACACCTTTCTAGGTCTACAAATACCACACGGACCACATAGAAACATTCCATAACATCCAAAGAATATTTCAACATCACCAAAATATTCAAAAATATTGTCGCAACCACTTGAAACTAAAGAACACTTTCATTTTGTGCAACCAGCCACACTACCACAGACATACATCTCACTCACCAACCTTGCGAAACAACTGAACACCATATAATCTAGGGAAAGGTATATACAAACATGTTCCCAAATCGACAAGACAAGAAACCTCAATGCAAAGAAATGCAAAGCAATCTCATTTCTCTTAGACAACTTTTTTCACAGACCACACTATCAAACACAACTTCCACTACTGCATGATCCAAAACTTGAAATTCTAGATATAGCACCTCTGAACACCCCTAATCATCACTTCCAAACCATACAAGTACATCTTCAACCATGAAGAAATGCAAAGCACAACACTAAACACACTTTTATCACTGTAGACACGTCAAATTAGCATTATGCATTCGATCAAAATCACTCATCCATTCATCAAGGTAAATCCATCAACTTAAATCAAATAAATCAAACTTGATCCTATCATCATCTCTTTGATTAAATAAATCAATCATTTATTTAATTAAATCTCATATCATCATTCATCTCCCTTTGATTTGATGTAAATCCCTAAATCAAGTCAAAGTGGTCAAATCAGCCTAATCATCATTAATTTAACCTAATCCTGATCTAATGCTAATCTCATCCCACTTGCATTCTCTAGATTTGGCCACTTGCACATGAAATTGCAATTAATTGATTTATCAAAATTACTTATTTTCAACTTGGCATAAAGGGAGAATATTCTCCAAGTTTGAATTTCCCCCCAAGTGGACATGTACACCCAATAGAGCATTTATGAGGCCTTACATGCCTCTTACATGTCCCCTTCCAAAGTCAAACTCAGCATTTATTGGAAAATTTGAATTCAAATTTTCTTAATCCCACATTGGTCCATCTTCAACACTTGGCATTTTGAAAATCTTTAAATAGGTGCATCATCCTCAAGCAAATCCTCCACAACTGGATGCAAGGTCATTCTCTTTGAGAACTTATCTTGTCCATTTATCATCTCCATCATCTATAGCAATTTCATCATCTAAGCTTATCAATCAAGGATTGGGAAAGGGTCACTAGCACATGTGACACCAATCCAATATGAGATAGAGGTGGATTCTTGCTTCTTTATGCTTTCACTTAGTTTAGTTGATATTTTGTTGTTTGGATTGCATTATGAAGCATGATTCTATATTTCATATGGATTCTATATTTGATTTTGCTTGATTTAACAATACTCATGTTTGTTTGTTTGGTAAAATAAAGCCATTAAGCAAAGATAACAATTGGACCCCACACATGTGCTTGATATCTCTTGGTCATATTGGTCTTTGATTGTTCTTAGAGAAAAGTTTTGCAAGTTCTCTTCAATACCTTTGGCCTTAGTAAACAAAAGTCTCTAAGTCTCTTAGGATCAAATCAAACACTTCATCCATCCAAACATTTATCAACATCATCCCACAAACAACTTCTTAGATCTTTTGCAAACATCATTACCTAGACTTGGGTACATTTTCAAACCAAATCAAAATCATTTGTTTAGTTAGGTGTGTTTGATGAATCCCTTCCACTTAATAATTCTTAGTTAAATTATCACCTCTTTGAACAAGTTCATCCTGAGATAACATCCAACATTTTAGGGTTTACAAGTTCATCATCCACATCAAACAATCAAAATCAAGCCCTAAGTCTAGCATTGATCCAAAGTTCTTAAACGTTCATCACTCATCCTCCATATCACCATTGGTCCTAAGAATCTTAGAGGTCACTTTCGCAATAAGGTCATAACACAAGAGGAACATGGAATATACACTTGATCCATACATCTTGAGTAATCTAAATCAATTGAAACCTCAAAGCCTTTCATTTCCTATCAATTATCAAAGTCCATGCATAGGATCATTGCCTTTGACAAATATCAATGGTACAACAAGTGTGAGTATGCCCAAGTCAAAGTTTGAACACATTCCCAATGATAGATCTAAGTCCAACTCAGAATCCACCAATTGAATAATCAATACATGAGTCTTCAAATGAGCAACATCATTCCACCAAATCCCTACAAACCAAATGTGGATGTACCAAATGCATTTTTTCGAAACATGAATCCTAACTCGGAAACCTTTGGAAAAATGATTCCCAATACCAACAATGTTCATCCTATCATGCCAAATCTAAACATCATCCCAAATCAAAACGTCATCCAAAATCCATTCATCCATGATCCCATTCAAAACTCCATAAGCATGCATGCCAAAACTACTTGAACACAAGCCAAATCAACTATCTCAAGTGAGTCAAGATCAAAATCAAGAACAAATTTCATGATCAAATCAGGAACTTCTTTCCAAAATAGCTGATATCATACCAAGGGAAATTCCACCCCACCATTACTAACATCATTCCTTGGTTTAGGGCTCTTTACCTGCTAACACCAATCATATGCCACCCAAATCAATCCACCTTAACATCAATCAAACCATCATGTCAAATCCTCCTTGAGCATACCCATCGCATCACACCAATGGATGGTATCTAATCAAACAACAACGTCAATCCCAAATCAAAATTTGGTCTCCCAAGGACCTATCGCATCGGTCAATCCAACCATCTCTATCACTTCAATCACTCCAAACACCACTATCACACCCATCACATCTCAACCCCTCACTACCATGATCGCTCCGAGCATATCTCAAACACTTGTCACTACATCCAACATGATTTTGAATCCACCACCACCCCCACCACCACCAATTTCCACCACATCAATCCAATACGACGCGACATTACAAGCTGCTTTTCAAAAGGGATTCCAACAATATCTAGCCATGCAACAAGCAAGACAAGCTCAACAAGTGAAACAATCCTCTCAAGTTGCCCAAGCCTCTCAAACTACACAACCAACACAAGCAAAAACACAAAAGATGACAACTATTGAAAATAAGGATCAAGATCAATCCATCATCGAAAGCACATGTTTACTTCATCCAATGATCAAATCGACATATGTCAAGAGTCACTTTGAATCACGATCAAAATCCACCAACACAACTTGACAATGAGCCAATTCAAGAAATGTCAACATCGTTTGACCCTATGGTCAAAGACATTGAAAATCCCTCCGCCACAATTGTCAAAAATAATGATCAAAACCTCTCCATCGAGGAGCACATTGAAGATATATCTACACAATCCGATGATCAACTCACCATACATCAAGAGCCATTTTTTAGTGATCTCTTCCAAGGAGTGTTAGGGTTATTTGATCCTATTGACATAATGCACCATCCATCTAATCTATGATCATGTTGAAAATGTCTCTACATCACCTTATGTGTTAGAGGACATATCTCAATAATTTATTCCAAAGTAAGATCAAAATATTCCACTAAGGTTTAGCAATGGTCCTTTCCAAGACATGTTGACCCTGTTTGACCTCATGGTTACAGATACTAAAGGAACTTTGAACTTGACCTCATGCTCTTAATGTCGACATCCAAAAGCCCTTTGTAAGAAATCCATCCTTTGAAGGCTCCCCATAATAAGAACTTGATCCAAAGCATGTCGAAGCAACTCCGAAATTAATCAAGATCAAGAATTTGTATCTTCAAGATACTATAATAATCTAATGAACACTCTTTTATCCATGCAAGATGATCATATCCATGTAGCACATACTCCTCCATCTACCCATGAGATGCTTTCTATGGATGGACACGTAGATGATCTTCAACTAGAAAAAGATTGTGTTACACAAAAAGAGCAGATTCTTAATTCCTACAATCAAACGGAGTTGTCAACATCAGGATTGAATATGTCCCAAACTCAAATTGAGGAAATCATGAATAAAGATATCCATCATTATCCACCCAAGGAAACAAGTCAGATAGAACATCCAGAGTTAGCAGAGCAACAAATTGAAACAATGTCATCTAATGGTCATGTTTATTGAACAAGATATCTCAAACAAAGTAATCAAAGCATGAAGGTACTACTTCCACAATATCGGGCAACTTCGCTCCCCAAAACAAACGCTTCAACATAGGGGAGCATGAAGAGTCCTTATGATGAAGCTAGTGTCAATACTACAACTTCAACCACGTCACGATTCTTCATCCACCCATCACCCCATCCATGAATTGGGACCAACTTCAAAGGAAAAATTTGAATCAAAGTACGAAGAACATTATCAAAGAAAAAGAAGCAGAGAAGCATAATGGACAAATCAAATACAAATGGCTACCAAAGAATACAAAGAAAGATCATCCCTATCAAACTCCATCAGTCAAAGAAACTGGGGCAAACTAAAAGAGGGAAAGGTATCCATCAAAGATGTCCGCGAAAAATCAAAGCATGCTTTTCAAGCCGCATCGCATAAGGTATATCACAATTGGTCCTAATTCCATGCACACTTTCGTGATTCAATCTATCATTGCTCATCTTCCCAAGTTTGGAGAGTCAAAGGTTCCAAATTGTCAACCAATCCATCTCTTATCCCTAAACACACTCCATCCATGCCTCCACGCGATAATATCCTACCTTTTTACATTGATCGCGGATAAGCAACTAATTCTTCATCATAAGGATTCTCAAGGCACTTTATCGCCATGTGCTAATTCAAGATGAGTTAATCTTCTGTGATTGACGAAGGCATCAAGAATACCAATAGTCGCATTCAAGTGCACGATCTTAGCAGCAACTCCTTCAAGCAGGATATCGATGGCACATTATGACAGGGGCATCTACATCAGCAACACTTTGTGATTCAGCATGAGCTTAAAATCTTTCAGAAAAAATACAAAAAAATCAAAAAAAATATGAAAATCCAAAAAAATCAGAAAAAAGGATTGAAAACAGTAAAGATAAAAATCGTCCTTTAGTGAAAACCGCATGGGCGGCGCTTTGGGCAAGACCATGATGAAAACCTGGCAAACAGGCGTCATGTGTAGAATCGAGCATCTACGTGCGCCAGTTCAGATGAAAGCATCTCATCTCATCCCATCCATAATAAATCGAGCATTCAATCCATCTCATCCATAATAAATCCATTCATCCATAAACCATTGATCCAATCCATTCGCATCTATCTGCATCCGTCATCCAATTTATCTTGATCTTGATGAAATTTTGGGGCACGCTTTACACTCGCTTATGGTAAACATCT
>VDFB02382132.1:0-19422 GCA_007258455.2 Sequoia sempervirens
ACATATATTCTTCCTTTTGAGTACATACTAATGTATTGCACTTTCTATGATTTCGCGTTCGAGAAGATTTCTCTGTCGTTCAAGGTGTTCATCTTTTCTCCTATAAGGATCTCATACAGGCAACAAAGAATTTTCATCCAGACAACAAGATTGGTGCTGGGGGATTTGGAACTGTATACAAGGTATATTACAACCTAGAATGTTATCGAAGATCATGTAAAATGCTCAGGATGTACCTAATTTGTGCAAATAGATATCTGCATTTTACAGACAGATAGCTTATCAATTTTGTATTCTGTTGTGGTGTAGGAGGAAATGTAAATTGATTTGCGTATTATTTTTAGGGCTCACCAAATCCAAGAATATTCAAATGATCTTAGTATTTGGACTTGTTTGCCAATGTTACATGGGTGCACGCGTGCAGTAGTATGCAGTTATGCACGGTGTGGATAAGCGGCACTAGGTGTGAAATTCCAAAACCTAGTTATGCCGGTGCCGACCGTAAAAATCTCGGTAGGCAGGGTAACATTATAACTGTGAAAATCAAACTTAAAAGTTGAATCTTGGACTATAATTTTTAATGCATTGTGGAATATGACCCAACTGTAGTCTTTAGTTGTGCAGTGAGAAATAAAAAAACATAAACATTAGAAGTTGTTTAATTTTTTATGGCCTCATTTGTGATTATTAATTTTTATAAATTAAAAAAATAAAAGTTCAACCAATAAAACTGTCAGATCAATAAAATATTTAGATTGATTTTTTTTTAACTTCAAAACACTGTTTTGTTTTTTTCCTTCCTAATCCTCTGCATAAATTTAAGAAAAAGGCAGAGACTGATAAACGTAACATCCAAACTGTTCAAGAACATAAATCAAATTTACAAATTCATGTAGCTGTCATATGAAATCGAGCCTTGACAAAAAATTACAATAGAAGGGTTATGAATCAAGACAAGTCAAACACTTATTACTCGCTGAGATTCTTTATTGGCTAGAAATGGAGTCCTTCCAGCTTTGTTTGTCAGATATTTGCTGAAATTTCTAACAATGATGGTTGAGAATAAGAGGTAAGTTTGGGTCGTTATTTGATATTTTCATGTTTTCATGTTTTTGTGTTTATATATATATATAAAATAAAGTAGAGGCCGGTTTTTGAAAGGGTTCAAATTCTTTTAGAAAATCAAGAATAGATACAGCGTTGAAATTCCACAAAGTAATAGAAAGACAAACCAAGACTGCAAACCAACAGCTACAAACACAATAACAACACATAAACACACAGCATGGCAAAGAGACAAAAGCACAAGACAAACCACCCAGAAACGTAATAGTCAGGCAGCTTATAACCGTAGAGCTCTGAAGAGCCTTGACCACTAGCAGTAATTCTATCCATTGAGATGTTAAAGCAGTTTTCCTTGCTTATCTTTCTTTCTTTTCTAGCAGCTGAATTTGAATCGAGAGACATCAAAATCTTCTCGGAAATCTTGATCCAAAAGGACTGCTTGAGTTCCCATTCTATATTTTTCTTTTTTCCTTGGCTGGAGATAGTGAACAAAGAGCAGGTAGGACTGTCATTGTAGGGCAAACAGTACCCTCCATACCTCCACTGACTTCCCTTTCCACACCCACCTCAATTGAAGAGTTAGCAACTGGAGAAGCCAAGTCTACATTAGAGCAAATCCTACCCATTGAAAGGTAGTCTACCACATGAGTGTTTTCCATCCTAAAATTGCCTACATTATTCTTCTCCAAGGAAACCACCTCACTATTAACCTAAGGAGCACAAAGCTCATTTTTTTTTGTTTCTTTTTCTAAGACTTTTACAGCTTCTTATTGGCCTGGCAAGCTGCAGTAAAGTGAACAGACTAGTGGTTTAACATTTTTTTTAATATTTCAACAAGATGTGTACTCTAATTAGGATAGAAAATACCAATGCACCCAGCTGCAGCTAGCACGTCTAGGGTGTAATGTCCCCTTCCAGTTGACATCTCTCAGTACTTGAAATTAGCCTATTATGTGGCCCTCATAGGCTAATATGGAGGATAGAGGGTCTTGTAGAGGCATGGCTTGGCTTCAGTTGTTAGAACTATTCAGTTTGGCTTTCGTTCAGGGTCTTTTGGACATCATTTGCTTGACTTACTATTTTTAGTAAGTCGAGACACTCAGCAGAGCACCCTTGCTATTTTTAGCAGTATGGTTTGGTCATATGCAGATTCAGTCACTTATCATCCGGCTTATGACAGTTTGTCATTTGGACTTATATTGAGAGAGATATTAATATTTATTTGCCAAAATAAATATTAATTTAATTGAAGTCTATATTATAAAGTTATAATGTAATTTAATATTATAACTTAAGTGACTTATTGAAGGGGTCGGCCATCATGAAGAAGGAGCCACTTTTTAGTTAATTATTATAATTAAAAGGGCGCCCAAACTATTGAAGAAATAAAAGTGAAATTCAAGTTTTATTTAAATGATGCTTTTTGAAGGAAATCGACCTAATTGAGGAGATATAAGTTTTATTTGAGAGAAATTCATTATTATGCACATGAAAATCGATTTTAGCCATTTCCTTCTTTCGAGAATGAAGCCAAGGGTTTTAGTTTTCTTCTGCATTGGAGAACTTGCCATCTTCAATTGCAGTTCAGAGGCTGTGAAATATCAGCTGATTTATTGCCTGCCAGTTATTGTGAGTTTCTTTTATTCAGTGATTGGATTGATTTCTTTACAGAGGAGAATCTTTCCATTTGCCATCAGTTATCAAGTATCTAGCGCACTTTCCAAGGTGGTACGGATTTGTTCATTGCTGATCTAGGGCCATACTTAACAGCTGCAAGGGCGTTTTCTTCAGAGTCATCAAATCGCCTTGTTTTTGGGTTGCCTTTTAATTCTACAGTGGATGCCTTGGACTTGAGGGTTTAGCAACCATTGTCTAGTGGGAGAAATGCCTTAAACAAGATGGCCGTACCATTCATTACCTTCCACAGGCGGCTGCAAATCAGAAAATCAAGTTCTTTAGATATTGTTTATTTAATTGCCTTTTTGTATGCATGCTATCAATTCAGTATTGTAAACATTCATCATTCCAAATAAAGTTCATCGCCCTTCATTAGTCAATAGTTTGCTTAAGTATTTGTAAGTTTATGCATTTAATTTGTTCTGGCATCCTTTCTTCAAAAAACGCCAAAACCCTTATTGCACAAAAAATTACAAAAAAACACAAAATACACAAAAAAATCAGTTTAAGCATCAGGGGTTGAAGTTGAACCAGCAGGGTTCTTCACATAGGGTGGAAAATGGGGTGCACTTTTCACCTACATCTGTATATCTAGTACAAATGTGTTTTGGGTGTAAACTAATTTTAATTAGGAATGCACATCTAAATAGCCTTCATTTTCGATAATCATAGGTAAGATAATTTTCTGAAAGGCTTTAGCTCTTATTGGTAAGTATATATTATTATGTGTTTTGTTTCTCTTTCATGTTTCTGGCTCCAACAGGCATATGCTCCTATTTGTTTTTTTTTTGCAAAATAAGCTTGTAGAACTTAAAATACATAATATTTTTACAGTCTATTACAATGTTTTAAATAACTTCTGAATAAAAACTGTGTATAATTTTTTGTAGAAGTTATTTAAGAGATATTTTGCACCTTTCATTAAAAAAAATTATGATATGGAATATACACATGAGATAGAATCGATTTTGTTAGGTTATATGTATTGTGCATAAAACCCTCACCTTCAAACTTTCCTTTGGAATTTCACCAAATAGTACCAAATTACATGGATGGAGAAAGGCAGCAATTGGACACCTAAAGATTTTTTTTTCTGATGAATAACAAGAGCCTCTATATTATTGAGAAAACCAACTCAACAGTTCAAAAAGATACTTTATCATTTTGCTCACATGTAACCAAAAGCTTGACGAGGTAATTGATTAATTATCTGAGATCCAGCATAAAATTAATCCTCACATTTCCAGCCTATATAATAACACCACTCATGAGCATACATTTTTTAGGTATACATATAAATTCTGCTTTTGGGGACTCTGTTACATTGCATAGACAATGAAGGAATTCTTGCAGGAAATACAGTTTTGCTTATTTATTCCATTGAACTCCCCTTGAATTGCAGGGAGCCTTGAAGGATGGTACAAAGATTGCAGTAAAGCAGCTTTCTGCTGAATCAAGACAAGGTGTCCGTGAGTTTTTAACTGAGATAGCTACAATCTCTGCAATCAAACATGAAAACATTGTCATGCTGCATGGGTGTTGCATAGAAGAAAATCAGCGAATTTTGGTGTATGAATACATGGAGAACAATAGCATTTCACATGCCTTATTTGGTATAGCTATGATCTTGAGAAATAATGTTGATTGTTTACTTCTTTTATACTTTAAAGCAGATGGAGTACATTACGAGTATGTGAAAATAGATCAATTTTAAAAGATGGTATGTAGGGTTTGGCTATGTCTCTCTGGGTGTTTGTTGGACAGAGATTAAAATCATACTTTTAAAGTTAAGAAAGAAAATGAAAATCTTATCTGCCAATGTAAGTAAGGTTTCCATGAAAATGACATTGGTTGCAACGTCAGGTTACGGTAATGGTGCAATAAACCTGGATTGGCAAACAAGGTCCAAAATCTGCATTGGAACTGCCCGTGGTTTTGCATATCTTCATGAAGAAGTTACACCTTATATTGTGCACCGAGATATTAAAGCTAGCAACGTACTCCTTGATGGGGATCTCAATCCTAAGATTGCAGATTTTGGTCTGGCTAAACTTTTTCCAGATAATATTACACATATCAGTACACGAGTTGCTGGAACACTGTAAGTCTTGTTTAGAATTTTAGTCTTACAAAGAAATGAAGCCTCAAAAATGATATCTTGACTATGCATTAAAGGGATCATCTTTCTTAGTTAATTACTAAAATTACAATATGGCTGCAATAAGTAATGAATTCAATCAATGCATGTAGTAGAACTCAGAATAAAGTTATAGGTCTCTAATTCTCATTCTATCCTACTTTAATTTCGTAATAAATATGAGATACTAAATCACTTATAGAATAAATGTTATATACGTAGGAGCTTTGTTTTTAAATATGGTTAAAAAAAATGCATGAAAGAAAACTTATTCTATCAATGTCAGAACAAGTGTAAAGACTAACAGATAGTTTTTTCTTTTGTGATTGTCTCCTGGCTAGAGGTTATCTCGCTCCAGAATATGCCATGCGTGGGCGATTAACAAGAAAGGCAGATGTCTATAGCTTTGGGGTACTTGTAATTGAAATTATCAGTGGCAGAAGCAATATAAACACAAGCCTATCAGTTGAAGAGAAAATTCTTTTGAAAATGGTAACGAAAAGATGTCTTCCATTATGTGATTCCTTGCTGCTTGTGAATTTTAGTATCTGAATTTTCTTTTCTAAGTTATACTCCATGTGAGAATTCCAAAAAGATGAAATGTTATGTTGTGATGCCTTGGGAAGTGATTGAAAAAAATAGTGCACACTTAGTATTAGAAAGGAATGTGCTATTTATTTATAAATAGGATATATTGAACAGTCAAAGATGCTAGTCCTAGATACCAATAATGGGATGTATTGTATCATAAGCATTCTGGTCTTTATGATACCTGGGCAATCTAAGTTTAAAATTGTGCTTCAAAAAGTATGGGTGATTATAGCCATAGGCACACAAATTTTTTTTTCTAATCATACAGTTTCCTCTTATGGTGTGGGGGAGATGTAGAACGGGGTCTTTTGCTCACAGAATCCTCTAATGACTCAATATTATTCATGATTGGAATGGTTTGGAAACATAATTCAGTTTCTTGCTTGTACAGGCAAGAAAATGCTTGACAAGAACATTGGTATCTCTCAAGCTTAGCTGTAAGGGGCAATGAATGACACTTTTCTTGAAATAATAATTTCTTAATTTATGGATATGGAAACCTTGCATCTGATGAGCGTAGGCAAGAAGAGTTCAAGTTCTGAGACTGTTTTCAGATGTGCCAGAAATTATGTGACTATAGAAGCATATAATTATACACCCAATATAAACAGTCAATACTTCAGTTCCTTCAGAACAATGCAACTGTCATGGGTGTGGTTCAGCTAGAGGCACGTGCAGTAAATTATGATCTCTTAAAAAACAAGTGGCATGAAATCATAGAAAGAAGAAAGTTGTTAGAAACCGGTTTAATCAAAATAACTCATTTTTCCCAGTCATACATCATGGAGAAATCTCAAATATAAAGCCCTTTGGCAAAGCTGTCCTAATGTTAACTGCATTCCAATTTTGCTTAAGATTCCCATAATAAGATTTGTGGTATCCTTCAAAATATATGAAATCCTGAAAGCAATTCTCCACACTTAATTGAAAGAAATAGAGTATCTTCCATTGTTTAAAATGTTAAAAAACTCAGTAAAGTTTTTGCAAGAATACCTGATGTGCTTTCTCATGTAAATCATATAGGCTGCAATACATTTGGTGTGCATCTTAAAAATGCTACCTTGAAATGCTCAGTGCCAACTAATTGATACAAATTTTATGGGTTGACACTCTCCTTGGTAACTTGCAAGAAATTGTCCATGATGTTTTCTTTGCTAACAAATATGGCTAAGAAAACTAACAATGCAAAAGACAAAACAATTGGTAATAAGCTAATGCTAAACATAAGCCAGCCTCTAGAAAAAGATCAAACCAAAATTTCAACAAATCTAATCATAAAGTGTTAGAAAATGAGCCATATCTAAACCAAAGATGGACTGGTCATTAAGAGGGTTAGTAGCTTGGTGGTAGAGTATCCCAGCAGCAAATGGGAGGTCCTAGGTTCAAGTCCCATCTAGTCTATGAAAAGTTTAACATGGTAGCAGAGCCTAAATCAGCAGAGCCAGGCCAAGCTAGGATCCCCAAGCACCTATGGTGTGGCTCAAGGGAGGTCCTGGAAGATGAGCCACACCCAAACCAAAGATGGACCAGTCACTAAAAGGGCCAGTAGCTCAGTGGTAGAGCACCCCAGCAGCAAATGGAAGGTCCTAGGTTCAACTCCTAGCTGGTCCATGAAAAGTTTAACACAAAGAAGATATTGATGAAGATAGCTGCATTGAAAATATTTTTCTGGGACATTGAATAAGTTTAAAAAATTCAAATTGCCGTTTCTTTTGAAGGAACCAAAATTTTGTGCCCTCCAATCCACAAGTTGAAACTTTACTATGAATTCCATGTACCCGGTTTCTGCTTTTACATCGCATTTTGGTATTGCATCCATGTTACCTGAAACTAAGCAATGCATTTTATTTTGGATTCCCTTATACAGAACAAAAGAGTTGATTATGCCTGAGAAATGAATGTTGTGATCAAGTTGTATACATGTACACCAATTTTTTTTGCCATGCCAAGAAGATGTGTTGATTCAACCTCTGGAAAAGCCATTTATTTTAGATTATGGGTAAACTCTTTTGACCAGAGTTATGAACAAGAAAGAATTGAGTTTTTCTGAAAGGGCCTTAACACTTGTACATGAAACCAATGGAGCTATTGCTCCCTCAAACAACTTGCTGCACAACCAGCACCATCTGGCTGCCTTCTTGCCACATCCTTCCAGCACTCCTTGGCAGCCTTCTTGCATCATTCTTCCAACACTACCTTATTGCAAACCACCTGTGAAATAAGCACTAAGATATTTGTTTAGCATGCCATTCAGCATTAAGGTGCTCTTAGGGGGATTTGAACCATGGCCTCCAACAAGAGAACCAAATGGCCCACCATTTGACCACATCCCACTTGAAGGTGTTTTCTCTAATGCTTGAATTCATGGTATTGTAATGTAAACGTGGTGTAAAAAAATATTAGCCTATGAACATTTCTGAATATTTAGATAAAATCAAATTATCATTGAATCATAAAAGCACTAATCTTGCTAGCATCTGAACGACAAAAAAAAGAGTCACAAGGTGTTCACTTTGCTACGAATTGCATGCAAGTTATTTAATAAAAATGGTATACGACAACAGTCAAGCAACAAGGAAAGCTGCCATAAAACTCTGACATTGTTAATTGTTACACATAGTTCTCAAACAAGGGAATGCAGAAAAAAATCACAATTGAATTGCATTTTGTGGAATAACATACTTGCATGATAAAGAAAGAAATATTCTATTTTGATTTGTTTAGCTCAAAAACAAAGCAAGCCAAGCTAGGCATCGCTATCAAAATGTACTGAATTCACATATAGGATTGAAACAAACAATAATGGATAAAAGCTGAGGGAAAAGAGTTGGGGAAGGTAATGTAAACTTGGGTTTCTAATAAGATCACTAGGTGAAACAGTATTGAAACGAACAATAATGGACAGAAACTGAGGAGGAGTTGGGGAAGATAATGTAAACTTGGGTTTCTAATAAGATCACTAGCTGAAACAAAGTCTACTGAAGATGGAGGATATATTGTTGTTAAACTCTCCAAGATGTACCAGTTTCAAGAGTGACGTTCAAGAATATTTTTTGACCCAAGAATATAAACTTGTTGCCAAATTCCATGTTTGACACAAATCACAAGGATACCGATAAAGATTGACAAGCCTTCTTTATACCAATTCATTGATGTGTTGTAGAATCTCTAGGGATTTATCAACAAGATGATTTTGTTAAAATGCAACAAAGATAATAAATAATCCTTGTTAATTGGGCAAGAGAAAAATGTGAAAGAAGGAAATATGTGAACTGGAGACCTCCCCCAAGTTGTTTTTCAAAGATGAACTTTGACAGTGTGTGAGGGTAGCTTGGGTAAGGCAAGTACTACGATGGTATTTAGAGATGAGGAAGGCAGCTTCATAACTAGTGGTTCCTTCTGCTTTCAAACTAAAATGAGTAATGAGGCAGAATAGGTTACTGGGGTTGAAGCTCTGCAATTCGTTAATGTGAGAGGTTTCTCCATTATTGAAAGTAGTTATTATGGGTTTGAATGGTGTGACTTATAATAGTTGGCGGCCAAGTTTATGCTAGATGGGGCTAAGCAGCTTAAAAAGGAATTAATTAATATTTCTTTTATTCATGTTCTTCGTGAAGGAAATAGAGCAGCGGGCCCTCTAGCAAATCATGGGATTATGATTGACCCTATTAACCAATCTGTTTTCTAATTGCTCAACAGGATGGGAGAATCTGGAGAATATAATTGAAGAGGACAAAAGTCTGGTGAGACTTGAGCTTTATAAGAAATCATGAGATCTTATTATCAGCCTATCATCACCTTAACATCATATACAGAGTCTCCAAGCTATGTGAGCGTAGATTCCCTAACAAAGGATCTTTATTATGACGCCTCATTTTTTAATTGAGTTGATGTTCCTTTTTTATATCTCTTCATTATTTTTGGCTGTAAGGCTACACGTGCAATGGCTTTTTTAACCAATGTAGACTGTAGCATGTCATATTGTAGTTGTGTGTGTACAGCTATGAGTAGGTGGTGGCTATGAGTTGGTTTTCTATGTGTGGTATCTTTTTTTGGTGGCATTAGTGTGTGGTAGTCATGGCTAGAGGTAGAAACAAGGGCCCTCATGACCCTTTTCTTCAAGGGGTGGCATTGGATCATCACCTAAAGACAGCTTTTGATTGCTCCTATCTAGTAACGGGAACAAAAAGAGTAAGGGGTCAATTAGAGGTGATTTCTCTACTCATTTAAAAGGGTCTCAGAAGGGATTATCAAGGAGTGGATATGTAAATATCAAGGGAATTGTCAGTCCCACCTATAGTTAAATTCCAATCTCCAACTGTTATGATGCATGAAGACAAATGGAATGTAATGAAAAAGGTCATGGCCTTTGTCGACCATCATATGCATCTCTTGCAGGATTATTGTCAAGACATGAAGGTGGGGGCTCACCTCCAGGTCACCCATTCCCAATGGGGTCCTACCGTCCTAGAGATGCTGAATGATTTTATCTCATCAGAGTTAGGAAATAATGCAGTGCAAAGAGTTATCAAGTGTATGTAATTGGTTAATCGTGTCAGGATTTTGCAGCTAGCAATCCTTTATTCGTGTTGGTATGGGGCCAAAGGGGGTAGTGGAGTTGGAAAGTGAGTTGTTGTAGAACTGTAGGGTGACAGTGGTGTTTGTGGTTCTTGGTCCTCCTCTTCAGTTGATGTTCCTGTGTAGGAGTTTTGTTATACTAAATTTTTTGTCTTAACGGATTTCATGCTTGCTCTCCCTTTGGTGCAGGAAGCTTGTTTGTTTTTGCACTTGGTATTTATTGTTTTGGGCTTTCTTTTGGTTTCAAAAGGTGACTAGCTTTAATAGCTGTTGCATGGTTGTTTCCTATTACCCTGGTTTTTAGTTTATTATGCAATGTATGAAGTTAGTTCTTTTGGTGTTTTGGATCAACATGAGTTGTCATCCTGGTATTGCTGTTGTAATATTTTCTAATGTTTTAGACTTACTGGATGGGGCCCCAACAAAACCCCTGTAAAAGAAATTAAATTAAAAAATAAATAATGAAAAAGATACACAATGATGGAAAAATACCCAATAATTCATACATTTCTCAAAAAAATTGACAACATTATACATATCCCCAACCACAAAAGTCCATAAGGTGCCCAAAAAGTGAACAGCAGAAATGGCCTAAAGCTCCAGGAATTTTGTTTAGCTGGACACTGGATACAAGGGAATGTTAGATATCACTACTTTTATTAAAATAAGTCCTGGAAACGTAACTGTATATATGCTCTCCATGCAAATTAAAGGATATACTTTGTAAAGTTCAACACACCCACAAAGAAAATCCCCTTGAAGAACCACTTAACAATTAACAAAGAATTAGATAATTTGGCCCATTAATGAAAGGCATTGAAGCTATACCAAAACGGATCATTGCCAAGCAGCATTGAAGCCATAAAAGTGTTTATATCTCCTGCATAAGAAAAAAATAGGGGCTGCAAATACAACAATTACTTAGCAGCCACCAGGCAATTCAAGGTTTGTTTGGTATGTAAGGGCTTTCAAACTCCTGAGTCCTGAGATCCAATGGATGGTCCTGATTTGGGTTTCCAACATGTTTTTCAATTATCTTAGGTATGTTAGCCGCGGGTACATTATTTTGCTACTTTATTGGGTGCACCTTATTGGTCAAAAACAACAATACGGTCATACAAGGGTCTCTACAAATTTTGGCCTTTGAGATTTCTATAATATGACTTATTATATCAGATCAAGATTGTGGTTTCATTAGAAAGAGCTAATAGGCATAGATATTCCACAAATTAAAAGCATTATTTATTGACATTGTTACGAATTCCATGTAGGTGAACAATACCAAAAGTCAACACTGTTAATGATATTGCAGCTTCGGGTTCATCCTTCCAGCCACGAGTGAAGACATAAATCAATATAGCCTATCGGCTATTTATTTATATGTGTTATAATGTGAATTGGCACTTCTCTTGGCAACAATATAATTTTCTATAAGGGCCGACCTTCCTTGTAATTAATATATTTTATTTGTAATTATATTTCTCTCCTTGGCCAACCTTGTGCATGAAAAGGTGCGACCTCTCTCTCATTGCATATATATACAAGGTCATTTCTATTCTTTCAATCATTTCAAGCAAGTTCAATTCTCTCCTTTCAAGTGCGAATTTCTTCAAGTACAGATTGCGAATTTATTCAAGGGCAGAGCGAACTTCTTCAAGTATGGATTGCGAGTTTACTCAAAGGTAGAGTTAGATACTTGCAGATTATTATCTGCCATTGCATCTTGTGTTAGGTGTTGAAGATTGGCCTTATAATTGGCCTCATTGTAAAGAGAATTGTTGCCACTATTTATATATATAAGAGAGATCTTTGTTGCTGGGTTTTTCTCCCTCAAGAGGAGGGTTTTCCCAGGGTATTTGCTGTGTTATTGTGTCTGATTTGAATTTAATTTCGTGCATTAATCTGATCATTAAAACTTAACATGGTATCAGAGCAGGTTTGAGAAGATCGTTATCAGATTTACAACGTTACTATTTTCTCTTCGTCTTAATTCTTTGTCTATCTCTACATCAATCAAGATGGTGATCAGATTGAAGATCGAAGATAGACTCGAGGGAGCTTCCAACTTTACATCATGGAGGTTTAGAATCATGCTCACATTAGAGGAGAATGATTTGGTAGAGTTTGTGGAGACCAAAGTTCCCAAACCTAAAGAGGAAGAAGAGAATTTGCAATGGAGGAAGAAAGACATCAAGGCGAAGAAGTTGTTGGTTGATTCCGTCAAAGACCATATTGTGCCAATTGTCTCCAAGTTGAAGACAGCAAGGGATATGTTCAAAACTTTGGAGGAAATGTATGAAATCAACAACACCAGTCGGGCACTTGCCTTGAAGCAACAACTTCATCATGTTAAGATGGTAGAAGGAGAATTTATCATCACCTACTTCATGAAAATTTCCGAATTAAGAGATCAGCTCTCTACCATTGGTCATATTGTTGATGACAAGGATTTGACCATGTTGGCTCTTAAAGGTCTTCCTTCATCTTGGGAGTCTTACATTCAAGGAATCAGTGCGAGATCGAAACTTCCCAAGTTGGATCGATTGAGGGCAGACTGTATTCAAGAGGAGTCGAGGTTGGCTGCGAGAGGTATTGGTCGAAGCTCTACAAATGAAGATATTCATGTTCTTTCCGCTCAATCATCAGAGAAGAAAGGAAAAAGAGGAAAGAAAAGATACTTCAAGAGGAATAGAGATAAAGGGTCAGATAGTGCTCCCGCATTTAAGAAGAAGTGGGACCTCTCCCAAGTCCAATGCTTTCGTGGTGACAAGTTTGGTCACTATGCAAAGGATTGTCCAACCGGGCCTAATAAGCATGCTTCATTTGTGGATATGAATAAGTTCGCTCCTCAGAAGGATTCTAGGGAATTTCTATTCTAAGTCATGGGCCTGTGTTCAAGCCGTGAAGGTTCTGTGTTGATCTGTGCTCAAGAGCAGTGTATCTTGCATCCATCAGAATATTTAGAGAGATAAGTATTCTTTGTTTGTTAAGTTATATCTTTTATTTGGATCTTGTAATTAGTAAAGAGAGATAGTGGTTTCTCTTGAATTATGTTTACTAGCGTAAGATCCTTTGAAGACTTCATTTATTGCTAGTCTTTTCATGTTGGTTGTGAAGATTTCTGAGTGTGACTTTGAAATAAAAAGAGAATTGAAAGTTTGATGGTGATTGGTCACGTCGATATCATTCTCTAATGCATGATCTGTGATAGAGCCTTGAACTCTTGGAGAGAGTTGGTTCTACATGCTATCCGCATAATGCATTCAAGAAATCTGTAGTTGTGCAGATTGTTTTTTTTTGTTGTGCTGAGTTTGGCACTCTCGAGAGGAGTAAAAGATGGAAGAAAGAGTTATATCAAAAATATATAAAGATAAGTTTTTTTCTTAGTCCTTCATTCTGATCTTTTGATATATTTCTCTTTAGGCTGATTTTTTTTTAATATTATTCATAAATTCTTATGTGTTCATGCTATAACCTGAGATAGTAAACCTTGTATGATTCTAGTCTTGATATTTCTTTGGATAGTTGTAAACTGTTAGTAATCTCTCTCTAAAATGCTTTGTGAATAGCTAGAAGCAGGAAGGTGATGAGAGATTGCTTAGCCATGAAAAGCTTGAGGCATCTTATGAGGAAGTCATGCCAACCAAAGAAATGATCAAGCATGAAGTCACAACTTGCAGCCATGAAACTAAGCTGGTGGTTAGAGGGAGTTCACTTCCAGAAGTCTTCTTTGCAATCTCTGAAGCAGGGATCAAGAGGGAGTTTTGTAACTCACTGAGAAGAAGTGAAGATTACTGTATTGCAAGGCTAGGTGCTAAATTCTTAGAGGATCCCTTCAGCTGCTGAGTTCATAATTACTCAAAGACTGTCATCTAGATTTGATATTGGTAGCTCCGCAAACCTATTCAGAATAGAGTGATCTGCTATGAGGTCGAGGAGGTCTACCTTGAACTCTCTACAGTACCAGAGGTGTGCACTAGAAAACATTTATCTAAGGCAAGCATTGCAGGCAATCTTGGACGATGAGGTCAGAAGCAAGCACTTAAAGATTCAGAGGGAGCCTACTGAACCTAAAGAAGATGGTTGTGTTGCCGACTGGAAGAGCACCTCTGGATGTTGCTTCAGTTTGGGTTCTGCTATGATTTCCTGGTGCAGCAGGAAGCAGTCATCTGTAGTATTGAGTACAGTAGAGGCAGAGTACATTGCAGCTTGTATGGCAGCTCGGGAAGCAGTGTGGCTTCGTAAGCTCTTTGCAGGATTGTTTGGACAATCAATGGAGCCTACTATCATTCATTGTGATAATCAGAGTTGTGTGAAGCTTTCTGTCAATCCTGTGTTTCATGATAGAACCGAGCATGTTGAGATCAAGTACCATTATATTAGAGATATGGTACTGTGAAAAGGCTGTACAGTTGAAGTACATTAGCACTGATGAGCAGACGGCAAATATTCTCACCAAGCCTCTCGCTAGGATAAAGTTTGTGTACTTCCGAGATAAGCTTGGTATGGTGGAGAATCCAGCCTTGATTGAGTAAGAGTCTCGATTATCGGTGAGCCTTGTTAATGCATTTTCTTTTGAGACGGAAGAATTTGAGGTGCAAGCCCTTGTTAATGCATTTTTTCTGAGACGGAAGAATTTGAGGTGCAAGCCCTTGTTAATGCATTTTCCTCTGAGACGGAAGAATTTGAGGTGCAAGCCCTTGTTAATGCATTTTCCTCGAGACGGAGGAATTTGAGGTGCAAGCCCTTGTTAATGCATTTTCCTTTGAGACGGAGGAATTTGAGGTGAAAGCCCTTATTTCCACCCGCTGAAGTCATGGTGGATGTCATGTGTGAGACTCCATGGCATATGTTGTACTTGTGTTTCACCCTCTGAAGAGTCATGGTGAAAGTCACGTTGAGGTGACAACATCACGCAAGTGATGAACACTTGTACTTACCATAGTATGGTTGTAGCCATAGTTGGAAAACTCGGACTCGGCAGCCCAAAAATATGACTCGGACTCGGGACTCGGCGGACTCGAGAAAAGACTCGGCAGAAAAAAAAAAAAAAAAAAAACGTAGTTTTACAAAAAAACAAGAACAAATTAATGCATTTAGAGAACATAAGAGCCTAATTTGATTATCAAACACTTATAATTCAAAGATTACACATGTCATATGATCATCAAACACTCAATAATTGAAATTTCATCATTCATAGTCATCAAATACTCATAGTTTCAATGTATAACAGCATCATAAGTTTATAAATGTTTACATATAATCATGTCAAAAAGAGGAAAACATTAACAACCACATGTAATCTACATCTTCCTTTTCCCCTCCCAATGGTACTCAATTTTGGAGGCCTAGAACTAGAAGGTGCCCGTGCTATAGTATCCAAACGAGGACTAGGAGATCGAGAAGGGGAAACATGATATTCGAATGTGTCTTCATTGTCCTCCATGGCATCCAATCTTGTTGCTTCTTCTTCTGCTACTGCTGCTCTCTCTAATTTAGCAAGATCCTCATCAGTAAGGAAGACATCAGCCTCATCATTTTGTTCATCAATAGTCCATTCACCATATGAATCAATGTCATCCAAGTCGATGGACTCGTGTGAAACACCCTCCACCTTTCTAGTTCGAAGGCGAAGGTTGTACCTGTAGGCATCCCTTTAAATCTGCAAAAAACTAAACTCACATAGGGGTTAGCACTTTACAAATTTAACAAAATACCTCTATGAAATACCTTGTAAAATGTTTAAAACATGCAACAAAAAGATGAAAGCAAGCTACAAGCATCATGAAAACAATCACAAGTTACCTATTCCATAGTTGGATTGGTGTCACATGTGCTAGTGACCCTTTCCCAATCCTTGATCAAAGCTCAAATTGTGCAAATGCAAATGGAGATGGTGGAGTGATGGTGAACAAGATCAAATCTCAAATGAAGAGAGTAACCTTGCAATAGATTGTGAAGGATTTGCTTGAGGATGATGCTTGTATTTAAAGATTTTCAAAATGCCAAGTGTTGAAGAGGGACCAATGTGGGATCAAAAACAAGCCAATGAGTTGAGGACACTTGTCATCATGTGATTAGTTGATGTATGTGCAAGATTTGGGAAGAGTGCCCAAGAGGGGGAAATTTTGAATTCAAATTTGCAATAAATTTTGAGAGGGGGACAAGAAAGAAGAGCAATAAATGCCCTGTTTGACTTGTCATGTTGAAAGAAAATGAGGTTTTAATAAATCAATAAAATTGATTTATTGTGCAAGTGGCTAGGTCTAGATAATGCAAGTGGGATGTGATTAACATTAGATTAGGATTAGATGATGATCATGCTGATTAATGCTGATTAGATGAGTTGACACTTTGGACTTTGATAATTGATTTATTTAAATCAGAAAATGATGAAATGTAATTTAGGATTTGATTTAAATGGATTCCTGATTTATTTAATTAAATGGATGATGCAAAATGAAGGTTGAATGATAATGTTTATTTGATTATTTAATGAATGGATTAAAGGTGATGAATGGACCTAATGCAACATCTAATTTGATCGAATCTGATCGAATGCATAATGTAAATTTTGCATGTCTACATTTTGCCCCTCTTTGAAGCAATGTACTTGTTGCGTTGGTTCAAAGAATAAACTTGCCGCAATCGAAATTAAAAAATTTCATGATTTTCGGATGCCCCATTGGAAAGAGTACACTGTACATTGCCCCCTCGAGAGATCGAGCGAAAAGATTCGATTTGAGGGTCGATCTGCGATAAAGAGGTTCAAAATGGATGGTTATGGATGACAATGCAAAGATGATTTCAAGATGCTTAGAATAACAAATCTATATTATTCTAAACAAATTAAATGATGATATGATATGAGATGGATGAGATGGATGATGTGATATGCTGTGATTATGCAACGGATGATTTATGATATGCTTAGACTAACAGATCTATATTATGATTATGATGCATGTGAGATGATATGCAAAATTTTGATGATTTATGGATGCAAGATAAATGCATAATGGATGCATGATGAATGAATGCTAACGGTTTGTGGATGCAGGATGGATGCATGATGGACTATTCATGATGCAATGTTAGCATGAAAATGAGATGATGACAAGAGGATCCAACAAGTCCATGATTGGTCGAGACTTTATTAGAGATGATGATGATAGATGATGATGATGATGAAAATGATGATGATTTGCTTATCAAGGATTGGGATTTTCAAAGGGTCACTTACTTTATTTTTGATAACACGCCTAAGCACGATGCATCAAGGTATAAAGGACCAGGATGGCGTTGTACTTAGTGTGATGGACTTTGACTCGACAAATAGATAGGAGTAATCTTGTTCACACTTGACATACGAAAACCTTGCTAGGATGCACTTTAGAAGTCTCAAACATCTCGGACCAAAACACGGAAAGGTATAACCAATCAATGCAATAGTCAACAAGCTATCTAAACATCCTCCATACATATCTAACAAAGCAAGTATTCGCCAAGTTATTTTACAAGAACGTCCAACAAGCATAGCAGACAAAATAATAATGATCGTTGCCCCATTCCTTTCTCTCTAAATCCTTCGTTCGGATATCATCGAGAGGTCCTTGGAATGAGCGCAATATGATAAATCAAAAGAAAAGATCAAGTATACAAGCAAGCCAATGTTCTTCATACCTTCAGCCAGAGGGATGTGTTTCAAAAGATGGGAGCCAAAACTTATTGCCAAAAGATAATGTCCATTGTCGGAACGGATCCTAGGACATGTTAATGACACGTCGTTTTGTTTACCCAAATTGGTTGATTTGATAAAAGTGCCCATTGTCGGAACGGATCCTAGGAAATGCTTTGTATCAAATGATGATGAAATTGATTTATGATTTATATGCCATTGATAAGAAAAGAGTTGATCAACTTGCTTGCCGACAGACCTATACTTGAGATTTTGACAGTTTAGGTTTTCACATTTGACTGCTAGACTTGTTTCTGACTGTTTTACCAAAGGTTGAGGGTGATGACGATTTATTATGGATGATTGATTATTGCGAGTGTAAGCGAGATGAGGTGGATGGATTTTTCAAATATTTGGATGTTTTTGGAATTTTGCAATGTTTTGAGGCTTTTTTTTTTGGTAATTTTTGAGGTTTTATAAATGTTTTGATTTTCGATTTTTCCAATGTTTTTGGGATTTTCGAGATTTTGACCAAGAGACTAACCTAAAGACCTATCCTAGGGGCCTCGGGGGCTTATCGATAGATTAGCCTTGCCTACGTTATACACGCAGAGACCACGTAGTTCGACTGACAACTTGACGATTTACAGATGAAGATATACATGATGAAATGTCAGTTTATTATGACGAACTCCTATAGGACTGACCTAAATGTCTCGGGGGATGATCAAAGATCAACCTTGCCCCTACGTTCAAGCTTCGGAGGCGGCGTAGTTCGACAAAGGCGACCACATTTTTGGATTTTGATATGTTTTGGATGTTTTGGATTTTTGATTTTTCGATGTTTTTGTATTTTTGATTTTTGATTTTTTGATTTTTCTGATTTTTACGATGTTTTTGGATTTTGAAATGTTTTGAATGTTTTTGGATTTTTTGATTTTCTGATGTTTTTGGATTTTCCTGATTTTCTGATGTTTTTGGATTTTTCTGATTTTCTGAGGACTTTAAGACCATACACGAATCCGATCCGATGAGAACGTGCCCCCAGCGTGAGGCGATAGACTACTCCGATATAGGCAGGACAAACTTGACCTTTTAAGTGGGCCGAGTAGCTCTAGGAGGAATCATGACACAAATGAAAGACCAAGCTATGGTGCGGATGCGAATGGATGTGTAATGTATGGAGATATGGATGAGATGGATGCGAAATGGATGGATAGTGACGAACAAGCTGCGAAGGTCCTGGTGGATGGAAAGTGCTTATTTACTCAAGGCGCCTGTTTGCCAGGTTTTCACCGAGGTACTTGCCCAAAGTGCCACCGAAGTGGTTTTCACTAGAGGACGATTTTTCTCTTTACTATTTTTTGATCCTTTTTCTGATTTTTTTTGGATTTTTTGCTTTTTTGATTTTTTTGTTGTTACCAAGACGCCTGTTTGCCAGGTTTTCGCCGAGGTAACCATTTTTTCAGGACTTTTCTAATTTTTTTTTTTTTGGATTTTTTGGTTCTATACCTTGAAAAATTAGGCATAAAACTTTTTGAGATGGGAGCTATTCATGGGCTCCTACAGAGGTTCCCCTTCCGGTGTTAATAACTGATATGCCCCTGATTTATAACTTGCTATGATGACAAAGGGTCCTAACCAATTAGGTTCGAACTTGCCTTTGCTGTTGGGATTTGGGACATTCTTGATT